>CM046961.1:0-2500 GCA_025698475.1 Gossypium anomalum | reverse complement strand
TAGGGTTTAGGGTTTTAGGGTTTAGGGTTTTAGGGTTTAGGAGTTTTAGTTTAGGGTTTAGGGTTTAGGGTTTTTGGGTTTTAGGGTTTAGGGTTTAGGGTTTAGGAGTTTTAGGGTTTAGGGTTTAGGGTTTGGAGTTTAGGGTTTAGGGTTTGGGTTTAGGGTTTTTAGGGTTTAGGGTTTTAGGGTTTAGGGTTTTAGGGTTTAGGGTTTAGGGTTTGAGGGGGTTTAGGTTTTAGGGTTTAGGGTTTTTTAGGGTTTTAGGGTTTAGGGGGTTTTAGGAGTTTAGGGTTTTAGGGTTTTAGGGTTTAGGGGTTTAGGGTTTAGGGTTTTAGGGTTTAGGGTTTAGGGTTTAGGGTTTAGGGGTTTAGGGTTTGAGGTTTAGGGTTTAGGTTTTTTAGGGTTTTAGGGTTTAGGGTTTAGTTTTGGGTTTAGGGTTTTTAGGGTTTAGGGTTTAGGGTTTAGGGTTTAGGGTTTTTTTAGGGTTTAGAGTTTGGGGTTTAGGGTTTAGGGTTTGGGTTTTAGAGTTTAGGGTTTAGGGTTTAGGGTTTTTTAGGGTTTGGATTTTTTAGTTTGGGTTTTAGGGTTTAGGGTTTTTAGGTTTGAGTTTTTGGGTTTAGGGTTTAGGGTTTTTAGGGTTTTTAGGGTTTAGGGTTTAGGGTTTTAGGGTTTAGGGTTTAGGGTTTAGGGTTTAGGGTTTAGGAGTTTAGGGTTTTAGGGTTTAGGAGTTTTTTTAGGAGTTTTAGGGTTTGGGGTTTTAGGGTTTTAGGGTTTAGGGTTTTAGGGTTTAGGGTTTTAGGAGTTTTAGGTTTTAGGGTTTAGGGTTTAGGGTTTAGGGTTTTAGGGTTTAGGGTTTAGGGTTTAGGGGTTTGGGGTTTAGGGTTTTTTGGGTTTGGGGTTTTAGGGTTTAGGGTTTAGGGTTTTAGGGTTTTAGGGTTTAGGGTTTAGGGTTTAGGGTTTTAGGGTTTTTAGGGTTTAGGGTTTAGGGTTTAGGGTTTTAGGGTTTTTAAGTTTTTTAGGGTTTAGGGTTTGGGGTTTAGGGTTTAGGGTTTTAGGGTTTGGGGTTTGGGGTTTAGGGTTTAGGGTTTTTAGGGGGGTTTGGGGTTTAGGGTTTTTGAGTTTAGGGTTTTAGGGTTTAGGGTTTGAGGGTTTTGGGTTTTTAGGGTTTGGGGTTTTGGTTTTAGGAGTTTTTTAGGGTTTAGGGTTTAGGGTTTAGGGTTTTAGGGTTTAGGGTTTTTTAGGAGTTTTAGGGTTTAGGGGTTTGGGGTTTTTAGGGTTTTGGGGTTTTTAGGGTTTAGGGTTTGGGGTTTGGAGTTTTGAGGGTTTTGGGTTTGGAGTTTTGGGGTAGGGTTTTAGGGTTTAGGGTTTAGGGTTTAGTTTAGGGTTTAGGGTTTAGGTTTTAGGGTTGGGGTTTGGGAGTTTAGGGTTTAGGGTTTAGGGTTTGGGGTTTAGGAGTTTAGGGTTTAGGGTTTTAGGGTTTTGGGTTTAGTTTAGGGTTTTAGGGTTTAGGGTTTAGGGTTTAGGGTTTAGGGTTTTTAGGGTTTAGGGTTTAGGGTTTAGGGTTTAGGGTTTAGGGTTTAGGGTTTGGGGTTTTAGGGTTTTAGGAGTTTAGGGTTTAGGGTTTTAGGGTTTTTAGGGTTTTAGGGTTTAGGGTTTTAGGGTTTTGGGGTTTAGGGTTTAGGGTTTTAGGGTTTAGGGTTTGAGTTTAGGGTTTTAGGTTTTAGGGTTTAGGGTTTTAGGGTTTAGGGTTTAGGGTTTAGGGGTTTTAGGGTTTAGGGTTTTAGGGTTTAGGGTTTAGGGTTTAGGGTTTTAGGTTTAGGGTTTTAGGGTTTAGGGTTTTTAGGGTTTAGGGTTTAGGGTTTTTAGGGTTTAGGGTTTAGGGTTTTAGGGTTTTTAGGGTTTGGGTTTTAGGGTTTTAGGGTTTTAGGGTTTTTTAGGGTTTTAGGAGTTTAGGGTTTGGGGTTTAGGGTTTAGGGTTTAGGGTTTAGGGTTTGAGGAGTTTTAGGGTTTAGGGTTTGAGGGTTTAGGGTTTTGGGTTTTAGGGTTTAGGGTTTAGGGTTTAGGGTTTTAGGGTTTTAGGGTTTAGGGTTTTGAGGTTTAGGGTTTAGGGTTTTAGGGTTTAGGGTTTTAGGGTTTAGGGTTTTAGGAGTTTAGGGTTTAGGGTTTAGGGTTTTAGGGTTTTTGAGGTTTAGGGTTTAGGGTTTAGGGTTTTAGGGTTTTAGGGTTTTAGGGTTTGGGGTTTGGGGTTTTAGGGTTTGGGGTTTAGGGTTTGGGTTTAGGGTTTTAGGGTTTAGGGTTTGGGTTTAGGGTTTTGGGGTTTTTAGGGTTTGAGTTTTCAGGAGTTTAGGGTTTTAGGGTTTAGGGTTTGGGGTTTGGGGTTTTTAGGGTTTTAGGGTTTAGGGTTTTAGGGTTTAGGGTTTAGGGTTTAGGGTTTAGGAGTTTTTGAGGTTTAGGGTTTAGGGGTTTGGGGTTTAGGGTTTAGGGTTTGGGGTTTAGGGTT
>CM046960.1:85644124-85645276 GCA_025698475.1 Gossypium anomalum | reverse complement strand
AAACCCTAAACCCTAAAAACTCCTAAAACCCCAAACCCTAAACCCTAAAACCCTAAAACCCTAAACCCTAAAACTCCTAAACCCTAAACTAAACCCTAAACCCTAAAACCCTAAACCCCAAAACCCTAAACCCTAAACCCTAAAACCCTAAAACCCTAAACCCCCTAAACCCTAAAACCCTAAACCCTAAAACCCTAAAACCCTAAACCCTAAACTCCCTAAACTCCTAAACTCCTAAAACCCTAAACCCTAAACCCTAAACCCCCTAAACCCTAAACCCTAAACCCTAAAACCCTAAACCCTAAACCCTAAAACCCTAAACCCTAAAACCCTAAAACCCTAAACCCTAAACCCTAAACCCTAAAACCCTAAACCCTAAACCCTAAAACCCTAAACCCTAAACCCTAAAAACCCTAAACCCTAAACCCTAAACCCTAAACCCTAAACCCTAAACCCTAAACCCTAAACCCTAAACCCTAAACCCTAAACCCCTAAACCTAAAACCCTAAAACCTAAAACCCTAAACCCTAAACCCTAAACCCTAAACCCTAAACCCTAAACCCTAAACCCTAAACCCTAAACCCTAAACCCTAAACCCTAAACCCTAAACCCTAAACCCTAAAACCCTAAAACCCTAAACCCTAAACCCTAAACCCTAAACCCTAAACCCTAAAACCCTAAACCCTAAACCCTAAACCCTAAACCCTAAAACCCTAAACCCTAAAACCCTAAACCCTAAACCCTAAAACCCTAAACCCTAAACCCTAAACCCTAAAACCCTAAACCCTAAACCCCTAAACTCCTAAACCCTAAACCCTAAACCCTAAACCCTAAACCCCCTAAACCCTAAAAACCTAAAACCCTAAACCCTAAAACCCTAAACCCTAAAACCCTAAACCCTAAACCCTAAACCCTAAACCCTAAACCCTAAACCCTAAACCCTAAACCCTAAAACCCTAAAACCCTAAACTCCTAAACCCCAAACCCTAAACCCTAAACCCTAAACTCCTAAACCCTAAAACCCTAAACCTCTAAACCCTAAACCCTAAACCCTAAACCCTAAACCCTAAAACCCTAAACCCTAAAACCCTAAAACCCTAAACCCTAAACCCTAAAACCCTAAACCCTAAACCCTAAACTCCTAACCCTAAA